>VBSK01000148.1:0-42869 GCA_006112555.1 Tuber indicum
GGCGGACAAAGGCTAATTAGGTTTCCTCTTACTTGTATTTTGTTTGTTTTATTGGTTAGGCTTAAGGCGGGTGGGAGGATTTCATTTGTAAAAAGGGTCGTTAGCGTTATGACAGGGGGTCCAATCAAAAGTGCTACTAACATTTAGGAGACGGATATCAGGGACCAGGCGCTGGCGGGCGCCATTTTGTATGTTAGTTGCCGATTCATAGCCTCTGGCTCCATAAGCGTAATGAATTATAATAATAATAATAATATATACCTGCCGCCACTGGCCTCAGACAAGATGAAGTTTGGCATAAGGTTATCATACACGGCATCATCCCTACCACTGTTCCCTCCACTCCTGAGTGATTCTACACTGTCAAGTCAGAGATTGAGGAGTTCAACACTGGCATTCACCTTCCCCGCCCCCCCAGGTGGCTCACCACTGAAACCAACGGCCGGCAAAGCAGGATCCTCATGGTTATCACTATTGCCGGCAAGGACAACACAGATAAAGCCCTCAATAGAGGCCTCTCTCTCTTTGGCAAGAGGTTTAAGGTTCAACGCTACCTTCCTTTGGCCCTGACACCAGTGTCCAGATGCCTTGCCTTGGACACCACCCCACTAAGTGTACCGGTACTACCTACTGTGCTATTTGCACCTTGGAGCACCTACCTTCCTCCACACCTGCGGCAGTTCAGATTGTCCCACCAAGGCAAACATGTCTCCATACTATCATCAAATGCAAGAACTGCGGCGAACCCCACATGGCAACCTCCAAGGAGTGTCCAAACTACCTTCTGCAAACCAGGTGGCTGCTGAGAGGCGGATAAAGGCAACTTAGGTTTCTCTTACATGTATTTTCTTTGTTATTTATGAGTTAGGGGTTGGCAAGGTGGAGGATTTCTTTTTGTTCATTATGGCGGATGGCCGTTGGCCCACTCAGTAGCTGCAAACAACATTTAACAGACGGACACAGTTGACGGGGATTGTTTCCTGTAAGGTAGTTGTCGCTTCATAGCCGTAGGCTCCATAAGCGTAATGAGATATAATAATAATAATAATAATGTCTCGTTCCTGCACTACCATCAGGTGTGCTTCCATAGCTTTGAAGGCATGCTTCAGGCCAGAGTATGCAGTTCTCAAGGTATTGTATTCCTCTTTGAAAAAGCCAATGTTCTCATTGATTGCCTTTCCCAGGCATCCTCTGAGTCTTGTGGGGGGCAACAGTCTGGACTGGGGAAGCAATGTCTTCCTACATTCGAGTATCATCAGGCAAGGTGGGGAGGATCGATGTTCCTCTGATCTGGTGCGATTCTGGTAGGTGACATGGGCTGGCAAGAGGGTTCTTACCACCCCTACCCTTGCCCAAGGGTCTGCGCGACATCAAGGAAGTTGTATGAGCGACCCCGTTGATAGGGGTGATGAAATAACAAATAAATGCGATGATTTGTCTGTAAATTGGGGTTAGGGGGGGGTTTGAAGCGGTGATAATTGTGGTTGACCAATGAGGTGAGGGCTCGGCGAAAAATTTGGTCTGGGTTTTTTCTTTCGCTCTGGTTGTAACGGCAACGGAGTCTACGAGTTTTGTTTTGTTTCCTTACGATGCTAGTATAGTTAGTAGTTTTCCTTTATGCGTCCTGTGTAGGCAATGCGTCGGTTATTGGACGCCATCGGAGGAACCGGTTTTGATTTTTTCTTTTGTTAGTTATTTTGATTTTGGGTTATGTTTCCGCCATAGCAAGCGCTGCATGCGAGTTCTTGTACCTTACCAAAACAAAAAATTTATATTAAAAAAAAAAACAGCCGAGGATGATACCACGCTCCCGCCCTCTATTTTCCTGACTTCCTCACACATCCTCAACATCATCGCGTCTGGCGTGACTCCCCACCTTTGCCTGTTTGCCCCCGCTCTAGCTTAGCTTCAAGTCTTTGCCCTACGTGCCAACGTCTTCTGTTGGCTCCGCCCACCCTTCCAGAGCTAGCTTTGCCACCACCCTCCATGCTGCGGTCTACACGATCCGGCTCTCCTGCGATCCCTAGAATCAGTTCTAGCAGATGCGTTCCCCTCTGTTACTCCCCTCTGTCCTCCGATCTTCGTGATCCCAGTGACGCCGAAGCGGTCCACGTCCCTCTTCTGGTATCAACCCGGAATGGCCTTGCCTCTACCAACTAACGAATCGATCTCCTATCGTCAAAGGTCCAAACGTTGTCCGCGGGCGTCTCAGCTGCTCAGGCCCCCTCCCTTTCCTCCCTCGCCCCTCTTGAGTCAGCTTAACGTCACCTCTCACAAAGACTTTCCCAACCGCCACCCCCATGTCCGTAAGCCCTAGCGCCAGAAGCTGCGCCCCCTACCCGCAAATTGAATGAAGTCCCTGCCTCAGCCCCACCCCCCTAGTCCAACACGGCACAAACTTCTGTCTCCCCACACACCCAAAAGGCCCCCTCCCACACCCCCCTTTACCCGGTTGGTACGATCGTGGATCGATATGACCTCGATACCGCCTGATACACACAGTTACTAAAAAGAATTACAGCAACCCGGAGGCCTATGTGGTCAAGAACTCCAATTCACGGGAGGGGGCCCTTCCGTGACGGCAAATACCCACCCCTCTCAGAATGGATCCCTGGCAACATGGACCCAACTAACCTATGCGCCCCTCGCTCATTGGGCCTCGCTGCGGTCGCTGGAGGCCGGAAGAAAACCAAGGGGCCAATGACGAAACCACCTTCTGCTGCGCAAGTCACATCAGGCATGACGGCTCCTCCTGTCAAAGAGGCTCCCATCCTGCCAGCAGCTCAACGTAGTTTCTTTGCCCCTTGTTCCTCTCCTGCACTCCACCCTGAAGGTGAAAGGTTATGTGCCACCCTCTCCAACATCGTTGCTGCTGTACTCCGTGACGCCAACTGCCCCCTTCCACTAACTTTCTCTGCCTGTGTCAACGACAGAGGCGCTGTCACACTCACTTTCCTCGACCCCTACACTCCCGCCACCCCCTATCCACCATACTACCACACTCTCAATAACTGCTTGAACCAACTATCCCCAGTCGGTGACAATGCCTACCTGCAGTTCCATCCTGCCCCCAACGAGGCCCAACTTGCCATCCACTCGCTCCCCCTTGCCTACCTCCCAGAAGACCAAGACGACCTCCTCTCGCTCCTCCAGCAGTCAGTCCTCAACCCCACGGGCCTCGCCATCTTCTCCATCCGCTACCTCAACCGCGACCTGGAATGCAGGACATCCTAGTCTGCTGCCTCGGTCGTTGTCACCATCGCTCCCGAGGACATCAATGCCATGAGAACCTCTATTCACCTCTTCTCCAGAAGACGCCGCGTGGAACGTGCCTTCTCCTCTAACCACTTTACCCAGTGCCGTAGCTGCTGGAAGTTCGGCCATCAAGCACCTAGAAGTAAGCTGGATTACCCGGTTTGTCCATTCTGCTACCGCTCGCACACACGTTCAGCGCACCGCTGCCAAAACCCCACCTGCCCTAATGCCGGCAACAGCAAAGCGGTCCTCAACTGGTATCCCTCCTCGCTTGCTTCCTGCCCTAACTGTAAGGAGCCATACTCGGCAACAGACCAAGACTGCCCTAAATGGCTAGCCCCCATCGCCCAAGACGCAGCAGCCCCTCTCCCGCTAGACAACGAGTCCGGTGACGACATGGATGTCGGCCATGATGTGGCCAAGGGAAACGTCGCTCCGTCAACTCCTTGACAAACTGTCGCCCCTCCTTTCGCCACCCCCCGCCGCCGCCGCCCTCAAGCCCCACCTGAGACTCGATATACAGCTGCGTACTACTTCTTCAGGGCCAGCCAGACTCCGTTGCTGTTACAACCACGCAAAAAGAAAAAACCAAACCAAATTTTTCACCAAGCCCTCACCTCATTGGTCAACCACCAATTGTCACCGCTTCACCCCCCCCCTATTCCCCACTTTACAGACAAATCATCCCATTTTATTTGTTGTTTTATCACCGCTATCAGCTGGGTCCCTCATACAACTCCCTTGATGTCACGCAGACCCTTGGGCAATTATTATTATTATTATTATAATTCATTACGCTTATGGAGCCAGAGGCTATGAAGCGGCAACTAACATACAAAATGGCACGCCACCCGCGCCTGGTCCCTGATATCCGTCTCCTAAATGTTAGTAGCAACTTTTGATTGGACCCCCTGTCATAACGCTAACGACCCCTTTAACAAATGAAATCCTCCCACCCGCCTTAAGCCTAACAAATAAAACAAATGAAATACAAGTAAGAGGAAACCTAATTAGCCTTTGTCCGCCTCTCAGCAGCCACTTGGTTTGCCGCCAGGTATGTTGCACACTCCTTGGAAGTTGCCATGTGAGGTTCGTTGCAGTTCTTGCACTTGATGGTGGTATGGATGCAGGCTTTGCCTTTGGTGGGACAATCAGACCTGCCGCAAGTGTGAAGGTAGGTAGGGTGCTCATGGGTGCAGATTGCACAGTAGGTAGTGCCCGTACACTGGGTAGGGTGGTGACCAAATGCAAGGCATCTGGAACACTGGGTGTCTGGGCCAAAGGTGAGGTAGCGTTGCACCTTGAACCTTTTGCCAAAGAGTGAGAGGCCTCTGTTGAGGGCTTTATCTGTGCTGTCTTTGCCGGCAATAGTGATGACCATGGTAGATGCTGCTTTGCCTGTGCGTTGGGTGTCTGTGGTGAGCCACCTGGGTGGGCGGGGAAGGTGAATGCCAGTGTTGAACTCCTCAATCTCTGACTTGACAGTGTGGAACCCCTCAGGGGTAGAGGGGACTGAGGTGGGGATGCCGTGGATGATGACCTTATGCCAAACTTCATCTTGTCTGAGGCCAGTGGCGGCAGGTATGGTGGATCTTGCTGTTTCCTCAATTGCTGTTCTGTGTTGCTTGAGGACTTGGGCAGCCGTGATGTTGTCCTTAGTGAGAAGAAGGACATGGTGGTTTGGGGTGAACTCAATGGATGCAATAAGAGGTCTCTTAATTGCAGTGTTGAAAGCGTTCCTTATGGTGAGGGTGTGGATGTCGTCAGGGAGTGCTGTGCCATCGCTCTCAATGACAATCGTACGGTCGCGTTTGGTCAAAACTGGAGTAGTGGCAGTTTTGTTTGGTGAGTGTGCTGGGGGCTTGCTAGGGAGGGTCCTGGCCGCTTTCTGGGCCCAGGTTTGCTGTGGTGGGTGGGTGGGAGGGGGTTGGGTGTTCGCGAAGGTGGTGTTGCTATGCTGTGGTTGAGCAACAAGGTGTGCGACTTGAGAGGTAAGGGCTGCCACTTTGGCTTGGAGGTCTTTGGTGTCTGTGATGTGTCGTTCCTGCACTACTAGCATGTGTGCTTCCATGGCTTTGAGGGTATCTTTGAGTTCGCAGTAGCAGGTCTTCATGGTTTGTAGTTCCTCTTGTAGATAGGTGACGTGTTCATTGACTGCCTTTTCCCAGGCATCTTCTGAATCTGGTGGGGGTGCGACTGTTTGGACAGGGGAAGGGGTATCCTCTTCCATCTGGGTGTCGTCAGGCGAGGTGGGGAGGATTGATGTTCCTCTGGTCTGGTGGGATTCTGGTAGGTGAAAGGGGCTAGCAAGAGGGTTCTTGCCACCCCTACCCTTGCCCAAGGGTCTGCGTGACATCAAGGGGGTTGTATGAGGGACTCAGTTGATAGGGGTGATGGAACAACAAATAAAGTGGGATGATTTGTCTGTAAAAGTGGGGAAAAAGGATGGGTGAAGCGGTGATAATTCGTGGTTGACCAATGAGGTGAGGGCTCGGCGAAAAATTTGGTGTGGTTTTTTCTTTCGCTGTGGTTGTAACGGCAACGGAGTCCAGACCCTTGGGCAAGGGTAGGGGTGGCAAGAACGCTCTTGCCAACCCTTTTCACCTACCAGAATCCTACCAGACCAGAGGAACATCAATCCTCCCCACATCGCCTGACGATACTCGAATGGAGGAAGACATTCCTTCCCCAGTCCAGACTGTCGCCCCCCCACAAGACTGAGAGGATACCTAGGAAAAGGCAATCAATGAGAACATCGCCTTTTCCAAAGAGGAATACAATACCTTGAGAACTGCCTACTCTGGCCTGAAGGATGCTTTCAAAGCTATGGAAGCACACCTGATGGTAGTGCAGGAGCGACACATGGAAGACACCAAAGACCTCAAAGCCAAAGTGGCAGCCCTCACCTCCCAAGTCGCGCATCTTAATGCCCAACCACAACACAGCAACACCACCTTCGCGAACACACCACCCCCACTTACCTAACAACCACAGCCAACCTGGGCCCGGACAGCGGCCAGAAACCTCCCCAACAAGCCCCCAGCATCCTCACCAAGCAAGACTACCTCACCAGCAGTTTTGACAAAACGCGATTGTACGATTGTCATTGAGAGAGATGGCACAGCACTCCCTGACGACATCAACACCCTCACTATAAGGAACACTTTCAACAATGCAATTAAGAAATCTCTTATTGCAACCATTGAGTTCACTCCCAACCACCATGTCCTCCTCCTCACCAAGGACACCATCACAGCTGCCCAAGTCCTCAAGCAACACAGAACAGCAATTGAGGAAACAGCAAGATCCACCATACCTGCCGCCACTGGCCTCAGGCAGGATGAAGTCTGGCATAAGGTCATCATACACGGCATCCCCACCACTGTTCCCTCCACTCCTGAGTGATTCAACACTGTCAAGTCAGAGATTGAGGAGTTCAACACTGGCATTCACCTTCCCCGCCCCCCTAGGTGGCTCACCACTGAAACCCAACCCACCGGCAAAGCAGCATCCACAATGGTTATCACTATTGCTGGTAAGGACAACACAGATAAAGCCCTCAATGGAGGCCTCTCTCTTTTTGGCAAGAGGTTTAAGGTTCAACCCTACCTTTCCTTTGGCCCTGACACCCAGTGTTCAAGATGCCTTACCTTTGGACACCACCCGACTCAGTGTACCGGTACTACCTACTGTGCTATTTGCACCTTGGAGCACCCTACCTACCTCCACACCTGCGGCAGATCAGATTGTCCCAACAAAGGCAAACCATGTCTCTATACCATCATCAAATGCAAGAACTGCGGCGAACCCCACATGGCAACCTCCAAGGAGTTTCCAACCTACCTTGCTACAAACCAGGTGGCTGCTGAGAGGCGGACAAAGGCAACTTAGGTTTTCTCTTACATGTATTTCTTTTGTTATGTATGAGTTCGGTGGTTGGCAAGGGGGAGGATTTCCGTTTGATCATTATAGTGGATGGCTGTTGGCCCACTCAAACACTGCAAACAACATTTAAGAGACTGACAAGGTTGACGGGGATGGTGTCCTATAAGGCTGTTGCTGCTTCATAGCCGTATTATTATTATTATAATTCATTACGCTTATGGAGCCAGAGGCTATGAAGCGGCAACTAACATACAAAATGGCGCGCCACCCGCGCCTGGTCCCTGATATCCGTCTCCTAAATGTTAGTAGCAACTTTTGATTGGACCCCCTGTCATAACGCTAACGACCCCTTTTTACAAATGAAATCCTCCCACCCGCCTTAAGCCTAACAAATAAAACAAACGAAATACAAGGAAGAGGAAACCTAATTAGCCTTTGTCCGCCTCTCAGCAGCTACTTGGTTTGCCGCCAGGTATGTTGCACACTCCTTGGAGGTTGCCATGTGGGGTTCGCCGCAGTTCTTGCATTTGATGATGGTATGGAGACATGGTTTGCCTTTGGTGCGACAATCTGATCTGCCGCAAGTGTGGAGGTAGGTAGGGTGCTCCAAGGCGGAAAGAGCACAGTAGGTAGTACCGGTACACTGGGTGGGGTTGTGTCCAAAGGCAAGGCATCTGGAACACTGGGTGTCAGGGCCAAAGGAAAGGTAGCGTTGAACCTTAAACCTCTTGCCAAAGAGAGAGAGGCCTCTATTGAGGGCTTTATCCGTGTTGTCCTTACCAGCAATAGTGATAACCATTGTGGAAGCTGCTTTGCCGGTACGTTGGGATTCAGTGGTGAGCCACCTGGGGGGGCGGGGAAGGTGAATGCCAGTGTTGAACTCCTCAATCTCTGACTTGACAGTGTTGAATCCCTCAGGAGTGGAGGGAACAGTGGTGGGGATGCCGTGTATGATGACCTTATGCCAGACTTCATCCTGTCTGAGGCCAGTGGTGGCAGGTATGGTGGATCTTGCTGTTTCCTCAATTGCTGTTCTGTGTTGTTTGAGGACTTGGGCAGCCGTGATGGTGTCCTCGGTGAGGAGGAGGACATGGTGGTTGGGGGTGAACTCAATGGTTGCAATAAGAGGCTTCTTAATTGCAGTGTTGAAAGCGTTCCTTATGGTGAGGGTGTTGATGTCGTCAGGGAGTGCTATGCCATCTCTCTCAATGACAATCGTACGGTCGCGTTTGGTCAAAACTGGAGAAGTGGCAGTTTTGTTTGGTGAGTGTGCTGGGGGCTTGCTAGGGAGGGTTCTGGCCGCTTTCTGGGCCCAGGTTTGCTGTGGTGGCTGGGTGGGAGGGGGTTGGGTGTTCGCGAAGGTGGTGTTGCTATGATGTGGTTGAGCAACAAGGTGCGCGACTTGAGAGGTAAGGGCTGCCACTTTGGCTTGGAGGTCTTTGGTGTCTGTAATGTGTCGTTCCTGCACTACTAGCATGTGTGCTTCCATGGCTTTGAGGGCATCTTTGAGTTCGCAGTAGCAGGTCTTCATGGTTTGTAGTTCCTCTTGTAGATAGGTGACGTGTTCATTGACTGCCTTTTCCCAGGCATCTTCTGAATCTGGTGGGGGTGCGACTGTTTGGACTGGGGAAGGGGTATCCTCTTCCATCTGGGTGTCGTCAGGCGAGGTGGGGAGGATTGATGTTCCACTGGTCTGGTGGGATTCTGGTAGGTGAAAGGGGCTGGCCAGAGGGTTCTTGCCACCCCTACCCTTGCCCAAGGGTCTGTACGACATCAAGGGGGTTGTATGAGGGACTCAGTTGATAGGGGTGATGGAATAACAAATAAAGTGGGATGATTTGTCTGTAAAAGTGGGGAAGAAGGATGGGTGAAGCGGTGATAATTGGTGGTTGACCAATGAGGTGAGGGCTCGGCGAAAAATTTGGTGTGCTTTTTTCTTTCGCTGTGGTTGTAACGGCAACGGAGTCCGCTTCATAGCCGTAGGCTCCATAAGCGTAATGTGACATGATAATAATAATTCAGGGCCAGCCTCCCCCCCTCCCAGCCGGATGCTGACCCAGACCAAACCATTTTCAATCCTTCCAGCTTGTCCGGGTAAATGTCCATTCCTATCAGATTTGCCACCAGACCCTCTAATGACGGCCCGGGCCTTTTGAGTCTCTCCTTTGTCCAGCATAATAGCCTGGGTAGCGGGGATGTTTCTCTTTCCTTGTTTTAGAGTTTTTCTTCTTTGCCCTCCATGCCTGTGCTACTGGCCATACAGGATCCTCCTGTGTGGCGGGCACACCTACCTTCCTTTCCTGATTATAAATGTTTTTCCCCCCCACCTACATATGATAAACCACGCGTGGCTTGCTATGTCCTGCTGTCTTTTCTTGAAGTTGTTTCCCTCCTGCCGGTGTGGTCAGACCACTCCACCCACATCATTGCAATAGATCTATTCTCTGACATGGGTTTTTGCTCGTCCTCCCAGACCCGCCTAAGAGTGTACAATGTGTATAACACTCAGGCTAACTCCACCCACACCCCTATTGTTTCTCCAAACTTGTGATTTCCTGATTTGGACTTTCCTATTTTTGTTTTAGGTGACTTTAATCTTCATCATACTTTGTCCGACCTGCTAAATGTTTTTTCTTCTACCGAGCTAGCCTTGTCGTCCCCTTACTTTCAGTTGCCTTCTGTACATGGTTTTTCCTTGCTAAACACCCCTGATGTGTTTACTTACTTTCCGTTGGCCTCAGTAGGCGGGCCATCGGTCCTTGACCTTGCCTTTGCGAATGGTGCGGCTGCCCAACCTTTTACTGAGTTGTCCACCCCGCTCCAGTCTACTGGCTAGGACCATGTTCCGTCCTGTCTGCTGCTTTCCATACAGCTTTTACCTTCTCCCGCCCCCTCCCCTGCATGGGCCTAAACCCACTGGTCGGTCCTTGGTGTTGCCCTCAAAGTGTTTGTTTTTTCCCCTCCCCTATCCCTTCCTACCTCTTCATCTGCCTTAGCCTGGTTTGACTGGAATATTGACCCCTTCCGTACCACCCTCCTTCTTCACACCCTCCTCCACCGCCTATCCCGTTATTCTAAGCCCTGGTGGTCTCCCCTCCTCTCCTCCTTGAGCACATCCTGTCATACTTCCACACGCCGAGCCTGCAAGGCCTCTGCTGATGCCTCTCGGACTGAGGCCCGGCCCACCCGCATTGCCTATTTCAAACCCATTAAGCAGGCTAAGCGCACGTACTGGGATGACTTCTTCTCCTCTGCTACTCCGAAGAGTGTCTCGACTGCCAAGCGCTTCCCACTTGCATGCCCCACTGACCGGATTCCCTCCTTTCCTGATGCAGATACCCTATCTGAAGTCAACACGGCCCTCCCGTCCCACTTCTTTCCGCCTAGGACCTCAGTCCCCCCTGAGTCCATCCTTCGCCCTTTCAAGGTTCTCAACGTGCTCACAAAGGAGGAAATCTGAAGAGCACTTGCTTCGAGATCTAGCTCATATGCCCCTGGACCGGACCACATCTCCTACCCTGTTTGGAAAAGAGTCCATGCTGCCAACCCGAAAATCCTCACCTCTCTTCTAGGACCCCTCCTTCTCTATGGCTTTCATCCACCCTCCTTCAAGCAGGCTAACGGCATTGTGCTCGACAAGCTTGGTAAGGCCTCATACAACAAACCAGCCTCTTTCAGTATCATTGTCCTCCTCCAAACCCTGTCCAAGATCCCGGAGCGTTTGGTAGCTGTAAGCCTAGCCACAGTTTCTCGGGCCATCGGCCATGTCCACTCCAATCAATGTGGCTCTCTCTCCAGCATGGGGACTTTTGACGCCCTGGCTACCCTCCCCCACGAGGTTCATCTTGTGCACACAGTGGGCCTCTGCTCCTCCACTCTGTTCCTCGATGTGAAAGGGGGCTTTTACAATTTGGACTCGTCCGCCTTGTGCTGCAAATTGTAGAAGAAAGGAGCTCAGCCCTACCTAGTTTGTTCGGTCCGCTCTTTCCTACATGGCCACCAGTGCCGCCTCCTCTACCAAGGCTCCCCCAAAATCCTCACCCCAGTACAAGTCTGGACCCCTCAAGGATCACCCGTCTCGCCACTTCTTTTCCTTGTTTATGTTTCGTCCCTCCACTTCCCAGTCCCCAATGGTGTCATCCTCCCCTATGTTGATGACTTCACCATCTCTGTGGCCTCGCCTTCCTACCGACGCAAGGTCCAGAAGCTCCAAGCCCTCGCGTCTTGCCTCACCTCCCAAGACTGCCGCATCTGCGTCACCTTCTCCGTCCCTAAGACCGAACTCATGCATTGGAGGACCCCTCAGCAAAGCGGACCCCCCTCTCCCGTCCCTGTCTCAGTGGACTCTGTCCCCTACAAACACGCCCAGGTACTCAGATGTCTGGGCTACTGGCTTGAACCGGCAACTCCAGCACTGGACAGGGCCAGCTCCGCACACTTTACTAGGTGAGTTGCCATGCCGGAGGCCGCGTCGGCTACAGTCGACCGGCTCTCCCGCCCAGGTAAGGGCCTTGCCCCTCATCGCTGCCACAGACTGGCCTCCTCCCTTATTCGCCCCATCTGCCTCTGACGCTGTGATCTGCTCTCACCCTGTGCCAAGATGCTCTACAAGCTTAGGTCTTTCTGGCACAGAGTCCAGAGGTGGGTCACTAACTGTTTTTTCTCCACTAACATCACTATCCTGACCTGTGAGAGCTCCCTCCCACCTATCGGCCTCCTTATCAAGCACCTCCAACGCCTGGTTGCCATGAGGCTGTTCTGCCTCCCTCAAGAGATCAACCCAGTGACAGGGCACCTTAATCACGTGCTGCCAACCACATCACCTTTCAGGGCACCGGACTCCGTCCCACGCCCTGGCTCCGTTTGTGGCCGACGCCAATAGGCCGGCCCCAACTACACCCCCCTCAGGTGGTTCACTAAGCCACCGTCTCCACCTAACCACCACCACCTCCCTGTCGATCCGGTTGTCCACCGAGTTCACATTATCATTGGCGACCGCCATGACCCCCTCCCTCCTGCAAACTCCAACCGCCTGCCCCCCCTACAGCTGGCCCCTGTTGGGGCCCCTGCCCTCTATGCCTCCCTTAAGGCAAGATGCGGTGAAGAACTCCTCTCCTTCTGGAGCCTCTTCTCGCCCCCTCCACCTTACTACCGTTTCTCGGCCACCCTGCGCCCACGCCCCTTCATGGGCCTGGCCCGTTTCCTTTCTGGCCGACTTCATCAGATGCGCTCAGGGAAGAGCTACTTGGCCCCCTACCTGTCCTTGCATGACGACAACCCCTTTCGCCTCAGTTCCCGGTATGAAGAGGGTGATGAGACCTTCGCACACGCCATCCTCCACTGTCCAACCAAGTCCGCCACCTGTGATCGTCACCTCCCAGGGATTGCAGATATCGGACCTGACTCCATGACCTGGACCACGATCCCGGCCCTCATGGGACTCAGGCGCTACCTAACCGCTACCAGAACTGGTTTCCCCGCGATATGTATGCAAACTATGCCCCCCGCCGGCCCTCTTTATCCCCTTCTCCTTCCCTTCCCGCCTTGCCTCTGTTGTCATTGGCTGGGCAGCCAAGTGGTCTTAGTGGTAGAAGGTCTCATGTTTTATTTTGATACTTGTTTATGGGAGTTTTGGATTATTTTCCTTACAATACTAGGCAGTTAGTAATTTTCCTTTATAAGTCCTGAGGAGGCAACGTGTTGGTTATTTGGACGCCATCGGAGGAATCGGTTGTGTTGTTTCTTTTGTTGGTTGTTTGATTTCGCGTGTTGTTTCTGCCATAGCTAGCGCTGCACGCATGTTCTTATACCTTAGACAAAGAATGAATATGTAATACAAAAAAAAAAAAGAAAAAACAGCAGAGGAAGATACCACTGACCGTCTCCGCTACACCTCCAGTGATTGAAATCTCAACACCACAGGAATTCTCACCACTTTTCGCGTTTGTTCCTCCCCCAAGGGGGCGGACTAGGCCATTACTTTTTATCCTTCCTCCACGGTGGAACTCTTCTCCTGACTTCCCTCTTGATGTCTACCTTCTTGAGCCCATATTTCCTCCTCTCCGACATCTCGAGCTGTTGGTTTTCACCCCCACCCAGCTTCAAAGTGCTGCTGAAAATAGGTTACCATCCACACTGCTGGAGAGAGGCAACTGGAGCCATAATTAGAAAACTTAACAAGCCAGATTATACAGTTCCTAAAGCTTACGGACCAATCTCATTATTAAACTGTTTAGGTAAGATCTCTGAGAAGATTATGGCTAATAGGTTGTCCTACATGGCAGAAACATATGGACTTCTACACAGTGAACAGATGGGAGGAAGAGCTGGCAGAAGTGCCATGGATGCAGTTATGGCTTTGGTGCATGATGTGCAGCAAGCAAGGAGGAATGGTAAAGTGCTCTCTGCCCTGTTTACTGATGTTAAAGGTGCTTTTGATCATGTATCTAGGACACAGCTACTCTTGATTGGACAGACTTTAGGTTTCCCCACTCCTGCTCTTTCCTGGATAGACAGCTTCCTCACAGATAGAAAACTTGGATTTGTTTTTGATGGACAGGGGCAACCACTCCAATCAATTAATACAGGCATTCCACAGGGCTCTCCAATCTCACCAATCCGATTTCTCTTCTACCTATCCAACTTGTTTAAAGATCTTGGACCCAGTGTTCTCACCCCTCAGCTAAGATCCCCTTCCTATATTGATGATGTTGCACTTATAGTTACAGGACCATCTGAAGCTACAAACTCCAGGTCATTGGAGAGAGCAGCCAGGAGGGCCTGGCGTTGGGCAGCTGACAATGTTACAGTATTTGATGACCCCAAGACTGAGCTCACGCACTTCCACGACAAGACCTGCTCCAATACCAGCAACACACCAGTCATACTACCTCATGGTACAGTCATTCATCCTTCAACACACCTCAGATGGCTAGGAGTGTGGCTGGACAGGAAGCTCTTATTCAACTACCATGTACAGGAAACGACAGCACCAGCAAGCAGGGCACTCAACATGATTTCCAGATTATCCAACTCAGAATGGGGACTATCGGTAGCAGCTATGAGGCAACTATACCACACATGCATTACCCCAATTGCTGACTATGGAGCAGAAATCTGGTGGAAAGGACAGATAGGACTGGCTATTAAGTTGGAGAATTATTATTATTATTATAATTCATTACGCTTATGGAGCCAGAGGCTATGAAGCGGCAACTAACATACAAAATGGCTCGCCACTCGCGCCTGGTCCCTGATATCCGTCTCCTAAATGTTAGTAGCAGCTTTTGATTGGACCCCCTGTCATAACGCTAACGACCCCTTTTACAAAAGAAATCCTCCCACCCGCCTTAAGCCTAACAAATAAAAAAAACAAAATACAAGTAAGAGGAAACCTAATTAGCCTTTGGCCGCCTCTCAGCAGCCACTTGGTTTGCCGTCAGGTATGTTGCACACTCCTTGGAAGTTGCTATGTGAGGTTCGTTGCAGTTCTTGCACTTGATGGTGGTATGGATGCAGGCTTTGCCTTTGGTGGGACAATCAGACCTGCCGCAAGTGTGAAGGTAGGTAGGGTGCTCATGGGTGCAGATTGCACAGTAGGTAGTGCCCGTACACTGGGTAGGGTGGTGACCAAATGCAAGGCATCTGGAACACTGGGTGTCTGGACCAAAGGTGAGGTAGCGTTGGACCTTAAACCTTTTTTCCAAAGAGTGCAAGACCTCTGTTGAGGGGTTTATCTGTGCTGTCTTGGCCGGCAATAGTGATGACCATGGTAGATGCTGCTTTGCCCGTGCGTTGGGTGTCTGTGGTGAGCCACCTGGGTGGACGAGGAAGGTGAATGCCAGTGTTGAACTCCTCAATTTCTGACTTAACAGTGTGGAACCCCTCAGGAGTAGAGGGGACTGAGGTGGGGATGCCGTGGATGATGACCTTATGCCAAACTTCATCTTGTCTGAGGCCAATGGGGGCAAGTATGGTGGATCTTGCTGTTTCCTCAATTGCTGTTCTGTGTTGCTTGAGGACTTGGGCAGCCGTGATGTTGTCCTTACTGAGAAGAAGGACATGGTGGTTTGGGGTGAACTCAATGGTTGCAATAAGAGGTCTCTTAATTGCAGTGTTGAAAGCGTTCCTTATGGTGAGGGTGTGGATGTCATCAGGGAGTGCTGTGCCATCTCTCTCAATGACAATCGTACTGTCGCGTTTGGTCAAAACTCGAGTAGTGGCAGTTTTGTTTGGTGAGTGTGCTGGGGGCTTGCTAGGGAGGGTCCTGGCCGCTTTCTGGGCCCAGGTTTGCTGTGGTGGGTGGGTGGGAGGGGGTTGGGTGTTCGCGAAGGTGGTGTTGCTATGCTGTGGTTGAGCAACAAGGTGTGCGACTTGAGAGGTAAGGGCTGCCACTTTGGCTTGGAGGTCTTTGGTGTCTGTAATTTGTCGTTCCTGCACTACTAGCATGTGTGCTTCCATGGCTTTGAGGGTATCTTTGAGTTCGCAGTAGCAGGTCTTCATGGTTTGTAGTTCCTCTTGTAGATAGGTGACGTGTTCATTGACTGCCTTTTCCCAGGCATCTTCTGAATCTGGTGGGGGTGCGACTGTTTGGACAGGGGAAGGGGTATCCTCTTCCATCTGGGTGTCGTCAGGCGAGGTGGGGAGCATTGATGTTCCTCTGGTCTGGTGGGATTCTGGTAGGTGAAAGGGGCTAGCAAGAGGGTTCTTGCCACCCCTACCCTTGCCCAAGGGTCTGCGCGACATCAAGGGGGTTGTATGAGGGACTCAGTTGATAGGGGTGATGGAATAACAAATAAAGTGGGATGATTTGTCTGTAAAAGTGGGGAAAAAGGATGGGTGAAGCGGTGATAATTGGTGGTTGAACAATGAGGTGTGGGCTCGGCGAAAAATTTGGTGTGGTTTTTTCTTTCGCTGTGGTTGTAACGGCAACGGAGTCTCTTCCAATAGTCCTGGCTAATAGAATGACCTCAAGATGAGTTCGGTCGTTTAAGCCATCCTACCGTGCCCCGATATTCGTGAATCATGATGTTGTCGTATGACTTCTGTTCTTATCTCTTATTCTTCTAGGAGCTATTGCTTTCCATTATACTGTAGCTGATTTTCTTTCCACTGGCATAAACCTAGTGCTATCCCCTTCATCTCCTTCTTCCCTTCTTTCAATGCGTCTTTTATCGCCTTGATAGTTCCATCCTCATTGTTTGCTTTCTGTATCTTTCATTCGTGTTCTGACGTGAGTTCCACTGCTTCTATTGTTTCGAGGCTGGTGTGGAATTGATCTTGTAGTAGTAGGGTTTAGATCCTTCTTGTTATCCTTTCATCTTGATTGTTTTGCAGGCGATCGCTTAATATCCTCGTGAGAGTATCTGGTTTGCCTCCTTCCTTTCCTGGTCAGTATTCGATTTCAAATTTAAACTGACTTAGTTGTTCCATCCATTGTAGTTGTCGATCATTTAGTACCTTGTCCTTCATGAAGGGTACTAGGCTCATGTGGTCTGATAGTACTTTGACAGTACCCTTCGTGTCGCAGACATATCACCTCCATTCTTTTATTGCTTGAACTATCACTAATAGTGCTTTATCATGAACATCGTAGTTGTATTCAGCAGGTGTCATTTTCTTTGACCGGTAGGCAACTGGTCTCCACCTTCTGATTTCGCATTTTTGTAAAAGTATTCCAGAACAGACGTATTACGAGGCATCGGTTTCAATTACTAGTTCATTTTTCGGATCCTAATAAACTAGTAATGGTGCGCTGGGGAGTTATTTTCCGATATCGTTAAATGCCTTTTTTCGTGTTCGTTACATTTCCACTTGGCTTCTTTCTTCGTAAAGTTATAGCATGGTTTTGCCATCCTGCTGAAACCTTCTATGAACCTATAATAAAAGTAGCAGAATCCAAAGAAACATTGGACATCATTTCTTGTCCCGTGTGGTTTCCATTTCCATATGGCATTCATTTTGACTGGATCCACCTTGACTCCTTTTCTATTGATAATAAATCCTAGATATTCTGTTTCTTTCTTATGGAATTCGCATTTTGTTGGTTTGATCTTCATTCCCGATTCTTGAATGCTGTCCATCACGTCACTGACGTCTTTGATGTGTTGTTCCATGTCATCGGAGTAGACGAGTACATCCTCTAAGTAGAAAATGTAACATCTATACAGGAATCAGCTGAGTACTTGGTTGATGCTTCGTTGAAAGGACATGTGTGCATTGATTAGCCCAAAAGGCGTAACTAAATACTTGTACATCTCATATTTCGATGCAAAAGTTGTTTTCCATTTATCTCCTTTCTTGATCCTAATGTTGTGGAATGCGTCTTTGATGTCGACTGGGGTGAAATATTGTGCGTTCCTTAATCTGTCCAGGGCTTCTCCTATCAAGGGAAGCAGGTAACGGTCTTTCTTTGTGAGCGAGTTTAGTGCTCGGTAGTTCATGCATAGCCTTAGCTTTCCATATTTCTTTTTGACAAACATTATGGGTTATCCCCATGCCTCTTTTGTTCCACAAATCCATCCTCGATTCTGGCTGGCCTCAAAGTACCGCCTCAGTTCTTCCAACTCTTGTTGGCTAAGTGGGTGTACCTTTCTCCATGGTAAATGCTGCGTTCTTTCTCCGTCCTTGACCAGGTCGAGATCAATTGCCAGATCTACCCCCTCTCTATAAGTGGCTAGTTCTGTCGCATTGTTTTCTTTTAACAAGTCATGTAACTTGTGATAATATTTGGGTATGTTCTTGAGAAAATATTGTATCTATTGTACTAACTGCAGTGATAGTGAAGTAGCAATGATAAACAAAATATATCTTGAAGACTTTTTAGATTATCCAAGCTTGCGTGTTCTTCTGACAGGAAGGCGGAATCTACCCCTTTATATACACTTCATTGTTACACGAACACTGCCCCATACCAAGGAAACCTAAAGAAAGTACTAGAATACACTAGTATAATACACAGTCATCTGGCTTTGTTACATGACCGACACAACCTCAGCACCGGATAGGAACCGATAACGTATTTTCCAACACTTCCCCTACGGTTCCATTGCTAACATAACCTGAAACTTTAAAAATAACACCTTAACCAAACCCTTTGTACATATATCCGCTATATTATTCTTAGTCCTGACTGACACTATCTTGATTTCTCCTTTTTCCCTGAATTTCCTGACGAAGTGATGTAAGACATTGATATGTTTCTTGCGATCCAACATGCCCGCGTTTTCGGATAATTTGATAGCAGCAGTGGTGTCGCAGTTGATTATCGGAATGGTTTTGATACCTATATGGGTTAAACTGCGTTGTAACCACACACTTTGTTGAGTACTGAAGCCTAATGCGATGTATTCTGCATGGGTTGTCGAGTTTACAAGAATGCGTTGTTTCTTTGAGCACCATGTAACTGTATATCTATTAGTTTGGACAATTAAACCTGTAAACAATTTCTGATTGGTAAGATTTGAAGCAAATGATGCATCACTGTAAAGGTTGTGTGGTATTTTGTTGGTATCTCGGTTATATTGTAGGCCTAATGTTCTTGTAGCACTAAGGTATCATAGAACTTATTTGGCTTCTTTCAGATGTGTGTTGGTGGGTTTGGAGGAGAATTAACTAAGGAAGGCAGTAGAATGAGCGATGTCAGGTCTTGTGGCGACAGAGGCGTACATTAAAGATCCTATTATGGACTGATAGGTACGTTGTTCGCAGAGAGCTTTGTCATCTGTTGCTTTCGTGAGTGTACGATGTGCTTCGATGGGAGTATCTGATGGATGTGCATTCGCTAATTCATATCTGTCGAGCAGTTCGGTAATCTATCGTTCTTGATAGATCTTGATGTTGTCCTTTAAGATTTCGATTTGCATTCTGAGCAACAATGATGCTTGTCCTGAGTCTGTACACTTGAAATGGGTTTGACGTTTGTTGACAACTTGGTCAACCAGTTTCAGTTTTCCGGTTATTAGAATATCATCCACATATATACAACAAAATTTGTCTTTTGATGCGACTATACATGGGTCGAAGTCAGTAACTTGTAAGAGTGTATCGAGGGTTGTAATTAGTCAGTGGTACCATAGACAAGGTGACTGTTTTAGACGATAAATTGCCTTTTTGAGTTTTCTTACCTTTCCAGTTTTTCGATACCGTTCGGGTAGCTTGAGGTAGGTCTCATAGTCGAGGTCGCCATATAGAAATGTGCTTTTGATATCCAATTGTTGCAGTTTATATCCTCATTGCACAGATATACTGAGAAGTATTCGTAACGATTCAAGACGTGCTACTGGGAAATATACTTCTTCGAAGTCTACTCCGGGAATTTGATTGAAGCCTGTGACGCAGTATCTGGCTTTTCATCATTCGTGGTACCCTCTTTCTTAACATTTGCTTTATAAACCCAACGACCCGTAATGATATTTCTATTATCTAGTCTCTTGACTTCTTTCCCAACTCCGCATTTTCTGAGACCATCCATCTCTTCATCCATTGCTTTTTGCCATTCCTCCTTTTCCTGCAATTCCATAGCCTTTTTGTATGTTGTGAGATCTGGTATGTGATACATCAGTCCTACAAACTCCCCTGCTTCCTTTTTCCATTTTTCTGCTTGTTCGATCTGTTGCTTAAGTCTATCATATTGGACTTGTAGTGCACTAAGATCGTCATCATTCTTTTCGCTGTCCACAAGGCCTTCTTCCATTTCCAAGGGTGGTTTTTGATATCTTTCTACTCTCTCTTGGTTTAGTTGGATTTGTTGTTGCATATTATTATCTTTCGCTGTAGTAGACAACTGCTTTGCTCCTGTGGAACACCGTGGTACAGGAAGTGGATCTTGTGATTGGAAAGGGAGTGGGCTTTCTAGGAATCCGCCAGGCATAGCTGGTTTAGAGAGTTGTTCTGTTTTGGTCCGTTCGTCTTCAGGTGTTCCTTCGTGTTCCGATCCTGATTGTGGTTCTTCTGTTTGTGGTGTGTAGTGATATTCGAATGATACCCCTTTCATCTTGGTGAACTTAACATCCCTTGCTTTGGTTACTGTATGCCGTATTGGTATGTGGGCACGGTAGATTGTTGGACTGGAAGTGTATCCAACTAAGTTACCTTCTTCAGATGTCTGGTCAAACTTTCCTCGCTTCTCAGTAGGGATATGTACCATGACATTTGTGAACCAAGGTCGTAGATGACTGATCGTAGGTTTCATTGCCTATAGTCGTTTGAAAGGAGTTGTTGATAGTCTTGAACGCCATCGTCGGTTATATAAGTATGCGGCTGTAGAGTAGGCTTCCCTCTATAGGAATTTCCAGTCTCCTGTCATCATACATCAAACAATAGTGGTGAGGGTTCGGTTAATCCTTTCTGCGACTCCATTCGATTCAGGGTTATATGCAGGTGATCTGGTGTGGATAACACCTTTTGATTTGAAGAACTCCGCAACACTCTGGTTAAGATATTCAGTTCCTTGATCACTATGAAACAGTTTAATCCTTTTTTCAAACTGAGTTTATACCAGTTCCCAGAAGTGCTGTATAGCTGTGTATGCCCCATCCTTTGACTTCAGCAAGTAAATCCAACAGTACATGGTATAGTCGTCCACGAATGTCATATAGTACTCATTTTTGCCTAGAGTTGGTACAGACATGTGGCCACTGAGATCGGAATGTACCTTGTCAAAAGCTGATGTAGTACTTATGTCTTTGGATTTGGGTATCGAATGAGTGGACTTGTACTTGTTGCATGTGTCGCAATCGAAGTACGGAGGGATAGGAATGGGGATAGCGACCTGGTAACAATCCTTAATCACTTTCGGGTATCCAAGCACTTGATGCTGTTCTTCATTGGAGGAGATCATGATACTTTGTCTCTCCGTTGATCTAATATACCACAACCCATTATTCTTATCTGCTACTATGACAATCTTTCCATCCTTCTCAAACATCCTTTTTCCTATTTCCATCACGCTTCTTACTACGACATCATCCAATCGGGATTCCAATACTAACCAGTATCGAAAGGAGGGAACATATAGGGTACGTCTAAGTATGACTGTGTGTTGATTCCCGTCCAGCAGGAGCACGTCGATTCTTGCATCTCCGGATGCAGTTGCCTGATGAATTCTTCCATCTGCCGTCACTATGGATTCTGAAGAGGGGGTCATGCTAAGGAAATCACCTGAGTTGAGTGATAAGTGGCTTGATGCGCCTGAATCACAGAACCATTTTTGGGAAACCTCTCCTTCGTATACTGGTATCGGTGATGGTGATACCGTTTTCGCCATCAGTATCGGTACTGATGGGTCAGACGCCGCGGCAGTTTGGCGACCTTGTTTCCCTTCCCTTTTCTTCCTCTTTTCCCATTGGAGGCTTCGACATTTCGAGGTACTGTGGGTGCTAGATTCCATACCTCAGGAGGCACAATATGTGCAATGCAACTTCTTTACTCCTTTTTATATATATAGCACTTTTTCTTCTTCCTTAATCTCCGTTTTTTCCACTGCCCGACCAACAAAGTAGTTCCTAACATCCACATATCGGGTTATCTTTCTTGGCAAAAGGACATCACATAGATCGGGATGTAGGTCGTTAATCGATAGCATAAAAACAGTGCCCTTGATAACCTCTGAATGTGTCCATGTCTGCATGGCGGATTGGAATTCGTCGGTGTTGCCATCACTATCAGTGGCATTGGCACATCTTGGACTAGCCGGTTCCAACCTGTTTCGAACTTGGTGATGTGGTCGGAGATAAATTGGCCAGAGGTAAGTTTGATCTTCCAGATGCCTTCCAGTGAGATCATATTTGTTGCAAGTGTTTCTTTGTCGAATCTGTCTTTGAATGCTTGCTACACACCACAGGCAGTTTTGTTAGCAGCAATGTCAGGGTGTAAGGATATGTCAACAGCTTGGAATAGAAAGAACTTTGCCTTTTTGTTCTTGCTAGACCATTCCTTGACTTCCTTTTTGTATACGGTGGAGCTCCCCTTTTTCGGTCGGTTCCGGTTTGATGAATTCTCTTGAAACAACATCCCATAACTCTAGTACATCGAAGGCAGTTTCCAAAGCATCAGCCAACGTTTGGTAGTCTTCTTGTCCATGTAGTTTGGGATAGTCTTTGGTCAAGATCCTGAAGCCGGATTTGCCTTCAGTAGACATGGTTGTTCAATACTTAGTCCCACACGTAGTCGTTATAGTTGTCGTCTTCGGTAAGATAAGGTAGGCTTCGATAGAAAGTGTTGAGAAGACGATCTTCGGGCCTCCTTTGTTTGACTTGTTGACTATATGAGACGAGACGACTATATGCGTAAACTTGTTGATCTTCGTAGTACCCGTCACAGCAGATAGGTAATAGGTTTCCGAGTTGGTGTGGTCTAACGTATTGGCAATGTCGGCAGGTTAAGTGGGTGTACAGTAATACCGCGAGAGGTATTATATCGTCATGTGATATATGCTGTTTCACATAGCAGATATCTTTGTATTTATAGCAGCAAATGAGTAGGAGATATTCGAGGGTTGAAGAAGGTTCTTGGTGGCAATAAGGACA
Source organism: Tuber indicum (assembly GCA_006112555.1). Classification (NCBI taxonomy): domain Eukaryota; kingdom Fungi; phylum Ascomycota; class Pezizomycetes; order Pezizales; family Tuberaceae; genus Tuber; species Tuber indicum. The sequence continues at coordinate 22,668 of VBSK01000148.1, forward strand.
AGTATATGTGTCACAGTATTCCAGGCCGTCGTAATCGTGATCGTATTCGAACTCGACGAACGGAAAGGGAGTAGGTAGGTATTCGTGTGCGTTAAGGTAGTTCGCCACTTTGTTTGTGTTTGGGGGTAAGATGTCTCAGAGGAAGGAAGTAGGATTGAGTAGCGTTCGCTTAGAAAGGTAAAAGTCTTCTTGTATATGGTAGGGATGCGGAAGTATCTCACAAACCCGGGCTCATAACTTGAGAAAATATTGTATATATTGTACTAACTGCAGAAGTAGTGAAGTAGCAATGATAAACAACATATATCTTGAAGACTTTTTAGATTATTCAAGCTTGCGCGCTCTTCTTACTGGAAGGCAGAATCTACCCCTCCATAAACACTTCATTGTGACACGAGCACTGCCCCTTACCAAGGAAATCTAAAGAAAGTACTAGAATATACTAGTATAATACACGGTCATGTGGCTGTGTCACATGACCGACACAGTCTCATTACCGGATAGGAACGGATAACATATTTTCCAACAGTTCTCCCTCCAGTCTTGTTGCCTTTTCTGTCGTTTGTCTTGTATGGCCAGCTCGGTGCTAATGTTAATCCTGGTCCATTCTAGGTCTTTCGTGGTAAAGTTCTATCGGAGCATTCCTGTGTATGCCCCTTCTTTGTAATCTTCACAGAATTCTTCCTCCAGTATCTCGCATATTTGGAGCTTGTTGTGCTGGCTCTGGGTAGCCTTTTTTGGTCAGTTGACACAAATCTGTGGTTTCCTCTTTTGGTTTCGTCGAGGTGGTTGACTTCTTGCAGTTCTTTGTTGTTGATCCTTTCAATAATCAACTGCGCAATTCAATCTCCCTTCGTGATCTTATATTCCCTATCATTAAGGTTGGCCAGTATCACCTTAATCTTACCAGTTTAGAGCGCATCGATTACCCCAGTGTTGACCATCAGCTTGTGTCTAAATGATAACCCGCTCCGTGGTGCAATCCGTCCATAGGTGACTTGCGGTAGTCTGATAGCTATCCCTGTTCGTATCGTTGTTTGTTCTTTTACTAATATCATGGTATCTTCATGTCCATACCAATCATGTGCTGCAGCCTTCGTTGACCATCTAAGAGGTATCTGAGCCTCCGGGTCCTTCTTTTTGATAAGCATTCCTTGATTCTTATTCCTTTTCATATGTCCGTTGACTGTCCTCTTGACTTCTTCATACCTTGCCCTGAGCATTTTGTATTCAACTTCAACTTCAGGTGCCCAATACAGGCCTGGCGCATCTTGTAGGCATTCCTTCTCGCGTAATCCCCTGGCGAAGGTGACCTTATTCTCCATCCAATCCATATCTGGGTTGTGGTTCTTGAATCACACTATTTCTATCACTATCTCGTGATTCTTGAAATTTGCCACCAGGAAGGTTTCCATTTCCCGATAGTTTCCGATTTCCATTGCTACTTGTAAAATGTGGGTGACATCCCCCATTGCACTTGGATTCCCATCCGCAAGATAAATCATCCTCTTATTGTTCATGTTCTTCGTTTTGATTCTGTGCTTGTCACAGATTCCTTTGTCGATAAAGTGGTCTGTCGTACAAGAGTCTATCATTGCATATTTCTCGATCAATTCGTAGTTGATGACATATAGTTTCGTTTTGATCATTAACTGGTCTGCGCGTGTTTCCATTGGTTCGGTTTGCAGTGCCACGTATGTATTTGACAACTTGATGGGTCTGGGTCATTCCTTATCCCTCAGACTATCTAATGCTGGGGACCATTGTCTTCTGCAGACTGCTTTTTACCTTTGTCGATCAATATCTCCCTTAGGTTCTTTTTCTTTGGCAATTGTTAGAACCTTTGTGTGTTGAAAGGTCTTTTTGTCTGTGTTCCATTTCTGTTTGATCTTGGCCTTCTGCAGTCTTTGATCCCATATCCTTTGATTCCACAATTGAAGCACAAGTTGTCCTTCTTTTGTTGCTCATACACTCCTAAAGGGATGTTGAGATGTCCCTTTCTTCTTGTCCCTTCTAATTCCATAGGTTCTCCTCTCTCATCTTACTCTTGTCTTTTCCATGTCTCATCGTAGTTCGTTGATGGTATGTATGCCTTGGTAGTCGTAGTTGGTGTATGGTAGTTTCGTTCTGTTGCTTTGCAATAGTTTATCTAGTTCTCCTTAGCTATCACCCAGACTGCTAATTCCATGGCCAAAGTTAGTCTCTTTGGCATATAGATAATAGCATCGTGATAGACTCCGTTGCCGTTGCAACCACAGCGAAAGAAAAAACCACACCAAATATTTCGCCGAGCCCCCACCTTATTGGTCAACCACCAATTCTCACCACTACACCTGCCCCTTTTCCCCACTTTTACAGACAAATCATCCCACTTTATTTGTTGTTTCATCACCCTTATCAACAGAGTCCCTCCTACACCCTTGATGTCGTCTTCACGACGTCTGGGCAAGGGCAAGGGTGGCAAAACCCCTCTTGCCAGCCCCTTCCACCTACGAGAATCGCACCAAACTAGAGGAACATCAATCCTCCCCACCTCTCCAGACGACACCCAGATGGAAGAAGACGTTCCTTCACCTGTCCAGACTGTCGCCCCTCCACCAGCTACAGAAGATGCCTGGGAACAGGCAGTCAACCAACATGTCACCTATCTACAAGAAGAGCTACAAACCATGAAGACCTGCTACTGCGAACTCAAGGATACATTCAAAGCTATGGAAGCACACATGCTGGTAGTTCAGGAATGACACATTGCAGACACCAAAGACCTCCAAGCCAAAGTGGCAGCCCTCACCTCCCAAGTCGCGCACCTTGTTGCCCAGCCCCAGCATAGCAATACTACCTTTGCGAACACCCACCCTCCTACCACCCAACCAGCACAGCAAACCTGGGCCCAGAAAGCGGCAAGAAACCTCCCCAGCAAGCCTACAGCAACCTCACCCAGCAAGACTGCCACAGCTGCGGTTTTGACCAAACGTGACCGCACGATTGTCATAGAGAGAGATGGCACAGCACTCCCAGATGACATCAACGCCCTTACCATACGAAACCTCTTCAACACTGCAATTAAGAAGCCTCTTGTTGCAACGATTGAGTTCACCCCAAACCACCATGTCCTTCTTCTCACTAAGGACAACATCACGGCTGCCCAAGTCCTCAAGCAACACAGAACAGCAATTGAGGAAACAGGAAGATCCACCATACCTGCCGCCACTGGCCTTAGACAAGATGAAGTTTGGCATAAGGTCATCATCCACGGCATCCCCACCTCAGTCCCCTCTACTCCTGAGGGGTTCCACACTGTCAAGTCAGAGATTGAGGAGTTCAACACTGGCATTCACCTTCCCCACCCACCCAGGTGGCTCACCACAGACACCCAACGCACGGGCAAAGCAGCATCTACCATGGTCATCACTATTGCCGGCAAAGACAGCACAGATAAAGCCCTCAACAGAGGCCTCTCACTCTTTGGTAAAAGGTTTAAGATCCAACGCTACCTCACCTTTGGTCCAGACACCCAGTGTTCCAGATGCCTTGCATTTGGTCAGCACCCTACCCAGTGTACGGGCACTACCTACTGTGCAATCTGCACCCATGAGCACCCTACCTACCTTCAAACTTGCGGCAGGTCTGATTGTCCCACCAAAGGCAAAGCCTGCATCCGTACCACCATCAAGTGCAAGAACTGCAACGAACCTCACATAGCAACTTCCAAGGAGTGTGCAACATACCTGGCGGCAATCCAAGTGGCTGCTGAGAGGCGGACAAAGGCTAATTAGGTTTCCTCTTACTTGTATTTCATTTGTTTTATTTGTTAGGCTTAAGGCGGATGGGAGCATTTTTTTTGTAAAAGGGGTCCTTAGCGTTATGACAGGGGGTCCAATTAAAAGCTGCTACTAACGTTTAGGAGACCGATATCAGGGACCAGGCGCGAGTGGCGTGCCATTTTGTATGTTAGTTGCCGCTTCGGAGCCTCTGGCTCCATAAGCGTAATGAATTATAATAATAATAATAATAGCATCGTGATAGATCTTCTTTAGTCCTTGGGTAACCAGCTTCCTGCTGTCATGTCGTCGAGCCTGGTATCTTACATGAGTAGCCTGAAGTCGTACCAGTATTCGGTTACGTCGCAGTTTTCTTGTCCGGCCACTGCAAGCTTGTTTCTTGCTTCTTGTTCTCTGATTAGGTCATCGAATTATAGGGTGAATTCAATACCGAATCCATCCCAGTTCCTTCTTAGTTTACCGGTAATTCCTTTCGCATAAGGTTGTATTCATGCAAGTACTGTTCTTTCAAATAACCTGCAGGTGTATAGGACTTTTTGATGGTCGCATCCAGTCGTCCTTCATACTGCTTCAAGATAGTTGTCCAATGGAACCATAAAGCTACGTAGTCTGTTTCTTTCTCCTCCATATGTAGGTGGTACCTTAACCTTGGATTGTTGCATGGTTCAAACCAGAGCCACAGGGGCAGGCAGAAGTGCTTGTCCCATGGTTGCCACTACCGCTGTGATGATAGCTTACATTTGGGCCGGGGATATCCCAATATCCTCCTCTGCCAGGAGCGCCACTGGTTGTGCTGCGGCATCCTCCTTGGTCTTGGTGTCCCTTCTGGTAACTTGTCGGGTGACGATCATCTTTCAGGTGTTCCGTGTTCAGGAGTAAAAGGGGTGGTTGCTCTTAAAGGTACTTGAGAGGCCTTTTCAAAGGGGTCCTTGAATTCTTCAAAGTCTCCTAATCCTCCTTCGTTTTCTGTGAGATCGATATCTCGCTTGTGGTCTTCTGCCTTAGGTGGAGGGTTAATGTTTGCCATGTTCATATCATTGAGTGTTGCTTGTATGACTCCTGGGAATGTAATGTTCGTTGCGAGAGGTTAGCTGATAACAACAGGCAACAATACCTCTCTTTTTATTTCTATCATATCAGATATAACAGCTCTTAGATGCGTTGATCTACGTTATCAGCATTCATCAGATAATGCCTGCTAAATCTCAACTAAGATAACTGTGTCTCATGGAGGTTCATCAGAAATGTGCAGGAGGTTATTATTATTATAATTCATTACGCTTATGGAGCCAGAGGCTATGAAGCGGCAACTAACATACAAAATGGCACGCCACCCACGCCTGGTCCCTGATATCCGTCTCCTAAATGTTAGTAGCAACTTTTGATTGGACCCCCTGTCATAACGCAAACGACCCCTTTTACAAATGAAATTCTCCCACCCGCCTTAAGCCTAACAAATAAAACAAATGAAATACAAGTAAGAGGAAACCTAATTAGCCTTTGTCCGCCTCTCAGCAGCCACTTGGTTTGCCGCCAGGTATGTTGCACACTCCTTGGAAGTTGCCATGTGAGGTTCGTTGCAGTTCTTGCACTTGATGGTGGTATGGATGCAGGCTTTGCCTTTGGTGGGACAATCAGACCTGCCCCAAGTGTGAAGGTAGGTAGGGTGCTCATGGGTGCAGATTGCACAGTAGGTAGTGCCCGTACACTGGGTAGGGTTGTGACCACATGCAAGGCATCTGGAACACTGGGTGTCTGGGCCAAAGGTGAGGTAGCGTTGGACCTTAAACCTTTTACCAAAGAGTGAGAGGCCTCTGTTGAGGGCTTTATCTGTGCTGTCTTTGCCGGCAATAGTGATGACCATGGTAGATGCTGCTTTGCCTGTGCTTTGGGTGTCTGTGGTGAGCCACCTGGGTGGGCGGGGAAGGTGAATGCCAGTGTTGAACTCCTCAATCTCTGACTTGACAGTGTGGAACCCATCAGGAGTAGAGGGGACTGAGGTGGGGATGCCGTGGATGATGACCTTATGCCAAACTTCATCTTGTCTGAGGCCAGTGGCGGCAGGTATGGTGGATCTTGCTGTTTCCTCAATTGCTGTTCTGTGTTGCTTGAGGACTTGGGCAGCCGTGATGTTGTCCTTAGTGAGAAGAAGGACATGGTGGTTTGGGGTGAACTCAATGGTTGCAATAAGAGGTCTCTTAATTGCAGTGTTGAAAGCGTTCCTTATGGTGAGGGTGTGGATGTCGTCAGGGAGTGCTGTGCCATCTCTCTCAATGACAATCGTACGGTCGCGTTTGGTCAAAACTGGAGTAGTGGCAGTTTTGTTTGGTGAGCGTGCTGGGGGCTTGCTAGGGAGGGTCCTGGCCGCTTTCTGGGCCCAGGTTTGCTGTGGTGGGTGGGTGGGAGGGGGTTGGGTGTTCGCGAAGGTGGTGTTGCTATGCTGTGGTTGAGCAACAAGGTGTGCGACTTGAGAGGTAAGGGCTGCCACTTTGGCTTGGAGGTCTTTGGTGTCTGTAATGTGTCGTTCCTGCACTACTAGCATGTGTGCTTCCATGGCTTTGAGGGTATCTTTGAGTTCGCAGTAGCAGGTCTTCATGGTTTGTAGTTCCTCTTGTAGATAGGTGACGTGTTCATTGACTGCCTTTTCCCAGGCATCTTCTGAATCTGGTGGGGGTGCGACTGTTTGGACAGGGGAAGGGGTATCCTCTTCCATCTGGGTGTCGTCAGGCGAGGTGGGGAGGATTGATGTTCCTCTGGTCTGGTGGGATTCTGGTAGGTGAATGGGGCTAGCAAGAGGGTTCTTGCCACCCCTACCCTTGCCCAAGGGTCTGCGCGACATCAAGGGGGTTGTATGAGGGACTCAGTTGATAGGGGTGATGGAATAACAAATAAAGTGGGATGATTTGTCTGTAAAAGTGGGGAAAAAGGATGGGTGAAGCGGTGACAATTGGTGGTTGACCAATGAGGTGAGGGCTCGGCGAAAAATTTGGTGTGGTTTTTTCTTTCGCTGTGGTGGTAACGGCAACGGAGTCCCTGTGCAGGAGGTGTAATCTTATTATTATGATTATTATATTTATTATGTCTCATTACGCTTAAGGAGCCTACGGCTATGAAGTGGCAACTACCTTACTGGAAACCATCCCCGTCAACCATGTCCGTCTCCTAAATGTTCTTTGCAGCTTTGGAGCAGGCCAACGGCCATCCGCCATAATGATCAAAAGGAAATCCTCCACCTTGCCAACTGCCTAACTCATGATTAACAAAAGAACTACATGTAAGAGAAAACATAAGTTACCTTTGTCCGCCTCTCAGCAGCCACCTGGTTTGCAGCAAGGTAGGTTGGACACTCCTTGGAGGTTGCCATGTGAGGTTCGCCGCAGTTCTTGCATTTGATGATGGTATGGAGACATGGTTTGCCTTTGGTGGGACAATCTGATCTGCCGCAGGTCTGGAGGTAGGTAGGGTGCTCCAAGGTGCAAATAGCATAGTAGGTAGTACTGGTACACTAAGTGGGGTGGTGTCCAAAGGCAAGGCATCTGGACCACTGGCTGTCAGGGCCAAAGGAAAGGTAGTGTTGAACCTTAAACCTCTAGCCAAAGAGAGAGAGGCCTCTATTGAGGGATTTATCTGTGTTGTCCTTACCAGCAATAGTGATAACCATTGTGGATGCTGCTTTGCCGGTGCGTTGGGTTTCAGTGGTGAGCGACCTCGGAGGGCGGGGAAAATGAATGCCAGTGTTGACCTCCTCAATCTCTGACTTGACAGTGTTGAATCCCTCAGGAGTGGAGGGGACAGTGGTGGGGATGCCGTGTATGATGACCTTATGCCAGACTTCATCCTGCCTGAGGCCAGTGGCGGCAGGCATGGTAGATCTTACTGTTTCCTCAATTTCTGTTCTGTGTTGCTTGAGGACTTCGGCAGCTGTGATGGTGTCCTTGGTGAGGAGGACACGGTGGTTGGTGGTGAACTCAATGGTTGCAATAAGAGGATTCTTAATTGCAGTGTTGAAAGCGTTCCTTATACTGAGGGTGTTGATGTCGTCAGTGAGTGCTGTGCCATCTCTCTCAATGACAATCGTACGGTCGCGTTTGGTTAAAACTGAAGCAGTGGCAGCTTTGTTTAGTGAGTATCTTGGGGGCTTGCTAGGGAGGGTCCTGGCCGCTTTCTGGGCCCAGGTTTTCTGTCGTGGCTGAGTGGGAGGAGGTTGCGTGTTCGCGAAGGTGGTGTTGCTATGCTGTGGTTGAGCAACAAGGTGTGTGACTAGAGAGGTAAGGGCTGCCACTTTGGCTTGGAGGTCTTTGGTGTCTGTAATGTGTCGTTCCTGCACTACCAGCGTGTGTGCTTCCATGGCTTTGAGGGTATCCTTGAGTTCGCAGTAGCAGGTCTTCATGGTTTGTAGTTCCTCTTGCAGATAGGTGACGTGTTCATTGACTACCTTTTCCCAGGTATCTTCTGAATCTGGTGGGGGTGCGACTGTCTGGACAGGGGAATGGAAGTCCTCTTCCATCTGGGTGTCGTCAGGTGAGGTGGTGAGGATTGATGTTCCTCTGGTCTGGTGGGATTCTGGTAGGTGAAAAGGGCTAGCAAGAGGGTTCTTGCCACCCCTACCCTTGCCCAAGGGTCTGCATGACATCAAGGGGGTTGTATGAGGGACTCAGTTGATAGGGATGATGGAATAACAAATAAACTGGGATGATTTGTCTGTAAAAGTGGGGAAGAGGGATGGGAGAAGTAGTGACAATTGGTGGTTCACCAATGAGGTGAGGGCTCGGCGAAAAATTTGGTGTGGTTTTTTCTTTCGCTGTGATTGTAACGGCAAAGGAGTCCCGCGGTGTAAACTTGATATAGACCAGAAAGATGGTTTATTCTTGATGTAATAAGTAAGGAAATTACTAAGAACAAAGCTCGGAGAGCGTATCTTCCTCGACCGCTTTTTTCTTCTTTTTTATTTTTTTTTTTTTCTATCATATATCTATTTATTGTATATGGTACAAGAACCTGCATGAAGTGCTAGCTATTGCAAAACCAAAACTCAATAGCACGTGTACCACCTCAACCTGAGGCCAAAGCCAAGAGCCACAAGCCCCTCTGGTATGGAGTCAACCACACATCTCGAGGCGAGCCAAGCCTAAAATAAACCCAACACAAGACAAACAAGAAGCCAGAGGGAAAGATTCCCATGGAAATCCCGGCCCGAAGGCACAAAAGAAAACCACAAATAATAGCTACCAGGAACGGCGATATCAGATCTGGCCGCCCGTAGGCTAACCCAAAAAGTGCTCCAAACAAATGAAGGAGCCAGGCGCAGTGGGGCCAAGAACTCTGGCAACGCAACACCCGTGCCAAGCAGGAGGTTGTTTGGCGGAAGCCGTCTCTAAGTATTTGTCGAGTAGACTTAGGCCTGAATCTTTCGTAATAGACGGAGATTTATCTAGGAAGGCTCGGTGTCGTTCCTTTCGTTTATGACTGCTATGAACTCGCTTAATCGATAGAGGAAATATTCTTATAAAGATTCGTAGATAAAAGAATGTTATATTGTCAAGGTCTCTTCTCTGTTGCTTGTTTTTGCTAAAAGCTTGGGAGGCACTTCGATATTTATATCCCGCGTCTGAGTGTTCGCAGACTACTTCTAATCCTCCTATAACAAAGTACCTTCCCCAAAATCGTACGCTACGTCTCATAGTCTTAACAAGTACGAACACCATTTGACCCTGAATTCTTGCACAACATCTTCATCCTCATAAATTCTTTACCGTCTTATCGTAGGATGCTTTATTATCCTCGAACCACCGGTCTTCAATTTATAGAGCCGAATAGACTTCTTGTCTGACACTGCAGTCGTCTTGACTATCATTCCAGTAGTCTCTTCCGATTTCATATGTTGGCCAGCGTATGTGTCGGGCACCTGTGCATGATGCAGGCTTCGTAGACAGCGCGCCAACACCTGTATGTCTACCGCCTATTAGGTCTTCTGAGTCTGTGCAGCCACACCTCGGTCCGCCTCGCCTCAAAGATAATCAGCTCTCGAGGGATCCCGTTTCCAGGACCAACCAACATACAGCGGCCTTCAGATAGGTATTGTTGTCATATCTATCCCCTAAGGCCTCTGGGGCATTGTAGGAGTAGTTGCGGCTTGTCGTACTGAAAACGTCCCGTCACCTTCGGCCCGTAGTTAGGATGCCTAACTTTGAAGCCTAATAAGTCAATGCGCCTCCAACGGAGTTTCTCCGTTGCACTTCTCAGAGGTACCCAGAGGTGCCCTCTTGTATATCCTGTGAACAGCCTCCGGTCGGATGGACGGCAGCAACGTATATGGTGTCATGAAGTGGGCTTCATTGAGATGACAATATAGTCATGGGATGCAATTCTTCGAAATCTCGCTAAGGACGTGCGGGCCCCAGGACGAGGCTGGAGGGGGGTGTTAGGCTTTCGATAAATGAGGGTCTGTGCGCATTTACCCTACCGAGTGGTCTGTACATTTTCTTTATGCCTAACAAAGGTAGACATAAGAAGGAGGATAGGTGCCGACCGGCCCGAGGCAGTGCAATGCTGACTATAGGCGGAGGGCTAAGGCTGAGGCCCCCACAAGGAGAAGTGTGGCAGTAAGGTGCCAGATGAGGAGGCAGTAAGGTTATTATTATTATTATAATTCATTATGCTTATGGAGCCAGAGGCTATGAAGCGGCAACTAACATACAAAATGGCACGCCACCCGCGCCTGGTCCCTGATATCCGTCTCCTAAATGTTAGTACCAGCTTTTGATTGGACCCCCTGTCATAACGCTAACGACCCCTTTTACAAATAAAATCCTCCCACCCGCCTTAAGCCTAACAAATAAAACAAATGAAATTGTTAGGCGGAAGCCGTCTCTGAATAATTGTCGAGAAGACTTAGGCCTGAATCTTTCGTAATAGACGGAGATTTGTCTAGGAAGGCTCGGAATTGTTCTTTTCGTTTATGACTACTAAGAACTCGCTTAATCGATAAGGGAAATAATTTTATAAAGATTCGTAGGTAAAACAATGTTATATTGTTAAGGTCTCTTCTCCGTTTGCTTGTTGATGTCTAAAAGCTTGGGAGGCACTTCGATATTTATATCCCGCGTCTGAGTGTTCGCGGACTACATCTAATCCTCCTATAACTAAGTATCTATCCAAGATTGTACGCTAACGTCTTGTGGTCTTGACAAGTGCGAACACTGTTTGACCCTGAATTCTCACACACCATCTTCGTTCTCATAAACTCTTTTCCGTCTAATCGTAGGATGCGTGATTATCCTCGAATGACCGGTCTTCGATTTATAGAGACGAGTAGACTCCTGTCTGAGACTTCAGTCGTCTTGACTATCGTCCCAGTAGTCTCTTCCGATTTCACATAGTGGCCAGCGTATGCGTCGGGTACCTATGCATAATGCAGGCTGCGTAGACGGTGTGCCAACACTCTTAAGTCTACCGCCTATTAGGTCTTCTGAGTCTGAGCAGCTTCCCCTCGGTCCGCCTCGCCTCAAAGAGAATCACCTCTCGAGGGATCCTGTCTCCAGGACCAACCAACATACAGCGGCCTTCAGATAGGTATTGGTGTCAAAACTATCACCTATGGCCTCCGGGGCACTGTAGGAGTAGTTGCGGATTTTCGAACCGAAAACGTCCCGTTACTTTAGGCCCATTGTTAGGATGCCTAACTTTGAAGCCTAATAACTCAATGCGCCTCCGACGGACCTTCTCCGTTCTACTTCTCAGAGGTACCCAGAGGTGCCCTCTTATATATCCTGCGAACAGCTTACGATCGGACGGAAGGCAGCGACGTATATGGTGTTATGAAGTGGGCTTCATTGAAGTGACATTATAGTCATGGGACGCAACTCTTCGAAATCTCGCTAAGGACGTGCGGGCCCCAGAACGGGGCCGGAGGGGGGTGTTAGGCTTGCGATAAATGAGGGTCTGTGCGCAGTTACCCTACCGAGAGGTCTGTGCATTTTCTATATGCCTAACATGAGCTCCCTCCTACAAGGTTTCGTCTCGAACACCTTCTTAATTATATTTATTTTAACAAAATTTCCTTTTAAGACCCGATGTGGTTAGGGTAAAAAACCTTCCGGCGTTTGCTTGTCCACCGTAGGAAAACCTTTCCTCATCGTCTTACTTCTGCCTGCCCTGGCATCTCCGGGTTCTCGATGAAACTCTCCGACTACTTCCTCAGCATTTTCCATGCCCGTAGCGGGTTCCCAAGTATTTTCATCTTCCGCACAACCTTGCCATTTGACAAAATACCATAGCTCTCGTACCTGTCGGTAACAATTGCTGATCCTTTTCCTATATGTCCGTATTTCGCTGCGGACAATCTTCTCTATTTCCCATTGCAGGTCCCCTTCGACCTCCTCTGGTTCTCTGGGAGGTTGTCTGCGTTCTGGATGAATCGATTCTCGATATGGTTCTAGTAAGGATACGTGGAAGACCGGGTGAATATTCCATCGGTCGGAAATGTTTAGTTTAAACCCTCGGTCGCCTCTTTTTTCCAGTATTTGGAACAGCCCATAGAGTTTGGGTGCTAGCTTTTTCGACTTCCGTCTAGTGCGTATGTTTTTCGCGTTTAGCATAACTTTGTCGCCAATTTTAAACTCAGGTTGCTTTTTGGCTTTCCGATCGTAGTATTTCGCCATTCCTTCCCGTGTCTTTTCAAGCGAGCTTTTCGCCTGTTCATGTATCGTCTTGATCCAGTTCGCGTATAGGGTAGCGCCGGGGTTTTGAACTTCACGTTCTTTCATCCACTCAGTTTGTGGGTGAAAACCATAGTTCGCGTAAAAGGGGGACATTCCGTGAGCGTTGGTTGCAGAGTTGTTATATGCATGTTCTGCTAGCGGCAGTAACTGATACCAATCATCTTGGTCATAGTTAATAAAACTTCGGAGGTATCCTTCCAGCACTTGGTTGGTTCTCTCTGTCTGTCCATCCGTCTGTGGATGATATGCCGTCGACATTCGTCGTTTTATATCCAACGCCTTACACAATGATTCCCAAAACTCGCCAGCGAACTTAGAGTCCATATCTGAAATGATCTCCGTTGGCAAGACGTGTAGCTTCCACACCTCCTTTAAGAACGTGTTTGCGACATCCTTTGCCGTAGCCGTAGTCTGTAGTCCAAGAAAGTGTGCCATTTTTGTAAACCGGTCAACAACTACCATGATTTGTGTACAACCTTGTGATTCTGGTAGTTGGGTGATGAAGTCTACTGATATCGATGACCATGCCGTGAACGGCGTCTGCAATGGTTGCAACAGTCCGTATTTCGCATGTCGGGGCGACTTGTTGTGTTGACATTCATCACAGGACCGCACGTAGTCGTTGATCCATTCGGCTAGCCCTTTCCAATAAAAATCTCTCATGATGATTTCTAGGGTTTTTTCTTGTCCGAAGTGTCCGGCTATCTTTGCGTCATGGCATCCCTCGGCTATCTTGGTGTACAATGCTTGGTTGTCTGGGACGAATAGACGATTCTTATAGTATAGAAGGTCGTCGATCAGTGTCCAGTTCTTAGGGAATTCTTTTCCTTCATTTCGGAGCTTTGACAAGTCCTCGCGTCGTCTCAGCCAGTCTCCATCCGATAGCGTCGCCTCAAGAAGTTGTTCAAGGAACTCGGGGTTAAACTTCTTCATTGTCTTTTGCTTTAGCATGGCCGTTGATATTAGTACTTTCTCTGGTACTTCCTTAATGTCGTACCAGGACAAATTTTCGGCTGCCGACGCTTCCAGCTGACATATGATGGGTTCTTGTTCCTTTATTATTAGACTTCTTGTAGCGATGTCGGTACTTCCGAAACCTTGGGCTCCTCTTTCAGACTCGTCTAGCTTATCGACCTCCATTAAATCAGAGGTGTCGATTTTTTCCACTATGAGTTGAGCCATTCTGTCTCCTTCTCGGATTTGGCAATCAACATCCTTGTGATTATATAGCAAGACTTTGAGCTCTCCCGTATAGTCGGCGTCTATTGTTCCTGCGCCGACCGAAATTCCGGAACGTACTGCTAACCCACTACGGGCCGCTACTCGTCCATATGTCCCTGCTGGTAGGCTTATTGCTTTTCCAGTATCGAGTAGCACTTGTCCTCGTTTAGGGATAATGGCGTCGCTTATGGCATAGAGGTCATGTCCGGCTGCCATTCTTGAACCTTTAGTGGGTAACCTTGCCTTGTGGTTCAATCGTCTTACTCGGATGTATTTGTCCGAGGTATTCGTCTCTGGCCTCAACGCCAGGTCTTTTTCATCGCTCCAGCCCAGTACTTCTTTCCCTAATCCTTCTTCCTTCTCCTCCTGTAGTGCCAACAGCATTACTTGGAAGTGTTCTGGTTTCAAAACGGTTTGTTCGCGATGCGTAGCTCCCTCCGCAGGACGGTACTCCGGCCGTCTACTTAGCGCGTCAGGCTTTCCGCCTTAGTTCCTGGTCGGTAGACAATCCTAAAATTGTATTCTGCTAGCTTCTGAGCCCACCGGATTTGGCGTCCACTCCAAACTTTGGAAGTAAGGAAGTATTGTAGGTTTTGATGATCGGTGTAAACCGTCACAGGCTTTTCCGTGCCCACTAAATATTGTCTCCATTCTTTGAATGCTTCTAGGATTGCAAGCAGTTCCTTGTCATGGATTTCGTAGTTGCGCTCTGCCGAGTTCAACTTTCGTGAGTGGAAGGCAACAGGATGTAGTCTTTTTTCCACGAACTGTGACAAGACACAGCCTAAGGCAAAGTCGCTTGCATCCGTTTCTACCACCGTTTCCCGGTCTGGATAGAAATGTTGTAGAATGGGCGCAGTCGTAAAGCGATGCTTTAACTCTTTGAACGCTGATTCTTGCTCAGCGCCCCAATGAAAATCCTTTGGATTTCCTTTTAGTGTCTCCGTTATAGGTTTACACACTCCGGAGAAACTTCGTATAAATCGTCGGTAAAAATTGGCAAATCCAATGAATATCTGGACTTCTTTTACCGACGCCGGCGATTTCCAACTTAATACGGAGTCGACTTTCCTCGTGCTCATAGCCACCCCTTCGACAGATACCATATATCCCAGGAATTCTACCTCTTGGACATGAAAGACTGACTTTTTCAAGGATACAGCTAGTTGGTAGTCGGCGAGTCTTTGCAAGACTTGATCGACTAACTCAACGTGACTCTTTTCATCCTTTGAATATATCAAAATGTCATCCAAATAGCAGACCACTCCATAGTCCAAAAATTCATGCAGGACTTGGTTCATCATGTCTTGGAAGGTTGCGGGAGCATTAACGAGCCCAAAAGGCATTACCTTGTATTCGTAATGGCCGTATCGAGTTCGAAAAGCTGTCTTCCACTCGTCTCCTTCTTTAATTCTTATCAGATGATAGCCGTCTTTCAGATCAAGCTTTGTGAAAATCTTAGCCCCAGCTACCCGATCTCTGAGCTCGGACATCAGTGGCAGTGGGTGCTTGTTCAAAACCGTAATACGGTTGAGGTTTCGGTAGTCTACAACTAACCGAAGTTTGCCGTCGGGTTTCGGGACGAACAGCACTGGTGCGCCTGCGGGGGATTTGCTCCTTGTGATTTTTCCTTGATCCATCATCATTTTAAGGTATTCTCTTAATGCGGCAAGCTGTTTTTCTGACAAGGGGTAGATTGGACCCCAGGGCGCTTTCGCGTCGTCCTTTAGTTCGATTTCATGATCGAACGTCCTCCGGGGCGCCAATTTTCCGCTGTCTGTGGCAAGAATAGGTCCTTGTGTCGCCAATATTCTTGAGGTAGCGATCCCAAGACTATATCGTCGGGACTTTCACTAGCGCCAATTCTTCCAATATAGGCGGCGTTTTCGTCAAAGGCTACCGTCTCATCGTATTCGAACATGTCGGCTATTCCTTCGTCTTCTTCCACACATTTTTCGCAACATTTTGCGTCGAACGACCATCTTTTTGGGTCTTCAATGTGGGATATAGGATGTTCCTCATGCCACCAGCCGAATGGTATGATCATCCCGTATGATCCAAGTTCTGCTATTTCGCAGGTTATCTCAGACAGATGTCTATTTCTTCCTATTTCTAACCATAAGGGATGGGTGTAAAACTTCCCTCTGGAGACTGCTGCGGTCCCATCAAACCCATAAATTTTGACCGCGTCCGACCGTTGTGTGAACGGTAATCGGTGTTCCTGTACCAATCTTTGATTGATAACGAACACATTAGAGCCTGAGTCCAATAGGACTTTAATTCTTTGTCGCCTATGGTTTAAAAAGAGGTAGGCGTCTCCCTCTGGGCAGGAATATCTTTTAGGTAAGGATGCGTAAAGCTTGCGTCGTCGCGGCTGTCCGCGATCATCTTCAGGTTTTCGTTTAGGCATTGTGTAACACGGTGTTTGTTACCATGCCCGCACGGTTTCGACCATTGAGGTCTCCTCAGACAAACTGAAATTTTCTTGGTATATCGGGCAGCCCACTACTAGCGGTCTTTACCTCCTGCCGAGGAGTTCCCATACCTTCCACTTTTTCTACCTGTGGAACCAAACTTGGGGGTCTCTGCCATCGTCCAGATATCATGGGGACAAGAGCCGGGTGCGTAGGGCTGGTCGGCTGTCCCTTTGATAACCTTCCCGGGCTTATTATCCACCCTCGCTTAACCGTAGACAGTGTCCTCATTTTATCGGGTGCCCGTTCGGTACCAGCGCGGCACCTAAGAAGTAGTAAATAGAGGTGAGGTCTAGAGCTCTTGTACCTACTGGTCGAAGATACGCCTCGCTCATCTCCCTATGTCCTTCATCTTAGCCCTACTGTCGCTCCCGTCGGTACCCTTGGTGCTGTCTGTTTCCTGTCTAGGCTTTGGTCCTTATCGGAGACCTTTCAGATTCCAGGTCACGTGCCTGACTACCCAAACAAGCATGTGTCCGGCACATTGGGGCGAAACATACGTTATTACCTTGGGAAGCATAGAGGCGCCGCCAATGTAACCATTGCTCTTTATTAATCCCCTTGTCTTAGCAAGAGGGACGCGTGTACTCCCACTCAGGTCGTCCAGCATGGTTGCTTGCCTCGCTTCGGTCTCCTGTTTGCCGTTGATTTCGATTCCTAGAGACCATGTGTCTACTAGACTACCCGAACACCGTCGTTGTCGGTACCTTTGTGAAGACTTATGTGATTTCTTCGTCTTCACCTAATTCCCACAACCGGCTGGTGGTTCTGACCTGTCCAGCTTGTGCGGGTTTTCGAGCAGGTCTTGGTGGTTTGGCGGACCTTGCTCGGTTAGGGCCCATTCGTAATGGCCTTCGGCTGACTGTCGCTGCCGATACTTGAATGTTCCCATAGCACGTCTTATATGTGTGGTTCTTTTTTCCACATCTCGTGCAGTTATTGTCCTTTTTTCTCGTATCAATGACGCTTTGCGAGATTCCTTGGTGTGCTTCCGACCAATTCGAGTGTGTGATCGGAGCACTTCCTCCTAATTTCTTAGTTGGCCGTTCCGACTTGTGATCTTCACGTTTCCTTTTTCGTGAGGGCCCTCCACCTCCTTTTATATAAGCCTTATCTTTTCGTGGCTTATCCGGCCTTTCATCTCTTGAGGATTTGTCCTTTGTATCCTTAGAGGAGGTGTGTCGGGAACTGCCTTCTTTCAGTAACTTTTTTCGGTACTGAAGGTCTTCTTCTGCCCGGCCGGCTTCTATTACAACATCCTCCCATTCCTCGTCGGTATCGAACTTCTGGAAGGAGATACGGGTGAGAATGTCTTCCGGCAAGTTTCTTTCAACTGTCTCTCTCCATGATTCACCTGTCATATTGGCTTTGTTATTCAGGTTGTGCATGATTCGGAGGTAGGTTTGAATGTTGCCCTTGTATTTTACTTCCTTCATGTCCCGCAGGGCTTGTCGTCCTTCTTGTAGAGGCGCAAAGGCCTTTCCTATTTCGTACGAGAAGCGGGTCCATCTTCGAAAATTCCGATTTTGGGTTTCGCCCTGTAGCCCGTCCATCTTTCTCCGGTACCATATCGTGTATGGTGTTACTATCTTTCCCTTGGTACGGTTGAGGGCGTATATGACCCGTTCCCGGTCATCTCTCCAAATGTGAGGATTTCGGTCGAAGTAATCGATACATTGCTGAAGCCAAATGTGCACATCCTGGTGCTTTTCTCCTTCAAAAAGCGGTGGTGCCTCCGCTGGCCGTTTGTGTTTACCACGAAGGCTTCCGCCAGGACATTCGCCAGGTCTGATTGTTCTGGGGTTAGACCCCTGCGGCGCCTTTCTGGCCCACCGCCTCCTTTTCCTTCAGTGTCATGGTCGCTGTCGTCACCGTCGTCATCACTAGGGTACCCTCCTCCTTGTCCAGGTGGTGGAGTTGCGTCTGAGGTCCCTTCCCGACTAGATTGAGGTTTCTCAATTTGTTTTCCCTTTTCTTGCCTAGTCGGTCTGGAATAGTACTCATCATCATCTTCCACGACTCCATCCTTACACGCTTGCTAGCTTCCGGTTTTTCCTTCGGAGTCTCTTTCTTTCTCGAGGAAATGAGAAGTTCTTGGACCGCTTCACCAATCTTTTTGAGTTCACTCTGTTGAGACGAGAGTGCCTCACGAGTCTTCTTTGCCTCGTTTTGAAAGAGCGCATCTCTTTCCTTGAAGGCACTATTTACCTTCCGGTCTCGGTCCTTCATTTCCTTTCTGATTTCTTCTACTGCTTGTTGTAGAAGAATGTCCCGTTCAAGTGTGGTCTGGTGTAACTGCGAGGTAACCCCTTCGTGATGTTCTTGTCTGGCAGCTTGTTGTGCCAGGTTTTCCGCGATTTCCCTTACTATTCTTTCTTGTAGAGACTTTACTTCGGTCTCTACTCCCTGACACTGCATCAACAGGACCCCTATATCCTGATTATGGAGTTCCTTTCCTTCGGCAATTTGTCTTTGAACTTCAAACAGCCGGAGCGCGTTTTCCTGTTGAGCTCCCGTGAGCTGGGCAAACGCTATGTTTGCAGAGTCGATAGAGGATGTAATGTCTCTCCGGACATCGCGTAATACCACTCCTACTCTTGCAGCTAGCCTTGCCAAGTCGGCTGCCTGATCCCTTGGCCTCGGAGTAGATGAGCGGGACGAGCTGGGAACACTTGATGCCCGTGACCCGTCTCTTGGGGGACGCCTTATTCCCGGGGGGAGCGATGAAGGTTGGCTCGGTGCATTTTCTCCTTCGCTCCCGGTGTCCATCGCATCTTTATCTTTTAATTTTTGGGAGGTTCTCTCCATGGCACCGGCGTTCCCGGACCTTCAGGGAACCACGATGACGATGGTTCTGTCATCTTTTCCTATAATGGGACTCGGTCTTAATGAGAGTTCGGGTGGTTCCCGAGCCTCCACGCCAAAGGTATAGTAGGTGTAAAACAACTATCAAAGGATCCTTCTTCACTGGTGTCCCAGTCGAGGAAAGGTTTCCAAACGAATTCTGGCCCGTACCAGGTTTCGTAAAGCTTTTGAAATTGTTCCTCCGTAGGAACTAGAGTTGGGTCGGTATACCACGAGGGAGCTTCTTGTTCCAGAAATGGTATTTCTCGGAGCTCCGACAGACCGGTAACACTGACCTAATAGTGGGGTAGTGTACCTTGGTTGGTGGTTCGAATATTGAATTGGTTCGGGAGAGTTCCTCAAGGGTGTCTAAACCGACCGTATCATCAATCACAGGGTAGTGTACCGTATCATCAATCGCAGGGTAGTATACCTTGCCTTCAACGGACTCGTCGTCTGCGTGACTCGAACTCATGCGCTTGCTTAGCGTAGAGTTGTGACCGACTTATTTAGTGAGCCTTGGTAACAAGGAGAGCTAACAATATAGTGTTAGGCGGAAGCCGTCTCTGAATAATTGTCGAGAAGACTTAGGCCTGAATCTTTCGTAATAGACGGAGATTTGTCTAGGAAGGCTCGGAATTGTTCTTTTCGTTTATGACTACTAAGAACTCGCTTAATCGATAAGGGAAATAATTTTATAAAGATTCGTAGGTAAAACAATGTTATATTGTTAAGGTCTCTTCTCCGTTTGCTTGTTGATGTCTAAAAGCTTGGGAGGCACTTCGATATTTATATCCCGCGTCTGAGTGTTCGCGGACTACTCTAATCCTCCTATAACTAAGTATCTATCCAAGATTGTACGCTAACGTCTTGTGGTCTTTGACAAGTGCGAACACTGTTTGACCCTGAATTCTCACACACCATCTTCGTTCTCATAAACTCTTTTCCGTCTAATCGTAGGATGCGTGATTATCCTCGAATGACCGTCTTCGATTTATAGAGACGAGTAGACTCCTGTCTGAGACTTCAGTCGTATTGACTATCGTCCCAGTAGTCTCTTCCGATTTCACATATTGGCCAGCGTATGCGTCGGGTACCTATGCATAATGCAGGCTGCGTAGACGGTGTGCCAACATTCTTAAGTCTACCGCCTATTGGTCT